>OX438592.1:2500-12500 GCA_949316365.1 Hoplodrina blanda
AACCTAACCTAACCTAACCTAACCTAACCTAACCTAACCTAACCTAACCTAACCTAACCTAACCTAACCTAACCTAACCTAACCTAACCTAACCTAACCTAACCTAACCTAACCTAACCTAACCTAACCTAACCTAACCTAACCTAACCTAACCTAACCTAACCTAACCTAACCTAACCTAACCTAACCTAACCTAACCTAACCTAACCTAACCTAACCTAACCTAACCTAACCTAACCTAACCTAACCTAACCTAACCTAACCTAACCTAACCTAACCTAACCTAACCTAACCTAACCTAACCTAACCTAACCTAACCTAACCTAACCTAACCTAACCTAACCTAACCTAACCTAACCTAACCTAACCTAACCTAACCTAACCTAACCTAACCTAACCTAACCTAACCTAACCTAACCTAACCTAACCTAACCTAACCTAACCTAACCTAACCTAACCTAACCTAACCTAACCTAACCTAACCTAACCTAACCTAACCTAACCTAACCTAACCTAACCTAACCTAACCTAACCTAACCTAACCTAACCTAACCTAACCTAACCTAACCTAACCTAACCTAACCTAACCTAACCTAACCTAACCTAACCTAACCTAACCTAACCTAACCTAACCTAACCTAACCTAACCTAACCTAACCTAACCTAACCTAACCTAACCTAACCTAACCTAACCTAACCTAACCTAACCTAACCTAACCTAACCTAACCTAACCTAACCTAACCTAACCTAACCTAACCTAACCTAACCTAACCTAACCTAACCTAACCTAACCTAACCTAACCTAACCTAACCTAACCTAACCTAACCTAACCTAACCTAACCTAACCTAACCTAACCTAACCTAACCTAACCTAACCTAACCTAACCTAACCTAACCTAACCTAACCTAACCTAACCTAACCTAACCTAACCTAACCTAACCTAACCTAACCTAACCTAACCTAACCTAACCTAACCTAACCTAACCTAACCTAACCTAACCTAACCTAACCTAACCTAACCTAACCTAACCTAACCTAACCTAACCTAACCTAACCTAACCTAACCTAACCTAACCTAACCTAACCTAACCTAACCTAACCTAACCTAACCTAACCTAACCTAACCTAACCTAACCTAACCTAACCTAACCTAACCTAACCTAACCTAACCTAACCTAACCTAACCTAACCTAACCTAACCTAACCTAACCTAACCTAACCTAACCTAACCTAACCTAACCTAACCTAACCTAACCTAACCTAACCTAACCTAACCTAACCTAACCTAACCTAACCTAACCTAACCTAACCTAACCTAACCTAACCTAACCTAACCTAACCTAACCTAACCTAACCTAACCTAACCTAACCTAACCTAACCTAACCTAACCTAACCTAACCTAACCTAACCTAACCTAACCTAACCTAACCTAACCTAACCTAACCTAACCTAACCTAACCTAACCTAACCTAACCTAACCTAACCTAACCTAACCTAACCTAACCTAACCTAACCTAACCTAACCTAACCTAACCTAACCTAACCTAACCTAACCTAACCTAACCTAACCTAACCTAACCTAACCTAACCTAACCTAACCTAACCTAACCTAACCTAACCTAACCTAACCTAACCTAACCTAACCTAACCTAACCTAACCTAACCTAACCTAACCTAACCTAACCTAACCTAACCTAACCTAACCTAACCTAACCTAACCTAACCTAACCTAACCTAACCTAACCTAACCTAACCTAACCTAACCTAACCTAACCTAACCTAACCTAACCTAACCTAACCTAACCTAACCTAACCTAACCTAACCTAACCTAACCTAACCTAACCTAACCTAACCTAACCTAACCTAACCTAACCTAACCTAACCTAACCTAACCTAACCTAACCTAACCTAACCTAACCTAACCTAACCTAACCTAACCTAACCTAACCTAACCTAACCTAACCTAACCTAACCTAACCTAACCTAACCTAACCTAACCTAACCTAACCTAACCTAACCTAACCTAACCTAACCTAACCTAACCTAACCTAACCTAACCTAACCTAACCTAACCTAACCTAACCTAACCTAACCTAACCTAACCTAACCTAACCTAACCTAACCTAACCTAACCTAACCTAACCTAACCTAACCTAACCTAACCTAACCTAACCTAACCTAACCTAACCTAACCTAACCTAACCTAACCTAACCTAACCTAACCTAACCTAACCTAACCTAACCTAACCTAACCTAACCTAACCTAACCTAACCTAACCTAACCTAACCTAACCTAACCTAACCTAACCTAACCTAACCTAACCTAACCTAACCTAACCTAACCTAACCTAACCTAACCTAACCTAACCTAACCTAACCTAACCTAACCTAACCTAACCTAACCTAACCTAACCTAACCTAACCTAACCTAACCTAACCTAACCTAACCTAACCTAACCTAACCTAACCTAACCTAACCTAACCTAACCTAACCTAACCTAACCTAACCTAACCTAACCTAACCTAACCTAACCTAACCTAACCTAACCTAACCTAACCTAACCTAACCTAACCTAACCTAACCTAACCTAACCTAACCTAACCTAACCTAACCTAACCTAACCTAACCTAACCTAACCTAACCTAACCTAACCTAACCTAACCTAACCTAACCTAACCTAACCTAACCTAACCTAACCTAACCTAACCTAACCTAACCTAACCTAACCTAACCTAACCTAACCTAACCTAACCTAACCTAACCTAACCTAACCTAACCTAACCTAACCTAACCTAACCTAACCTAACCTAACCTAACCTAACCTAACCTAACCTAACCTAACCTAACCTAACCTAACCTAACCTAACCTAACCTAACCTAACCTAACCTAACCTAACCTAACCTAACCTAACCTAACCTAACCTAACCTAACCTAACCTAACCTAACCTAACCTAACCTAACCTAACCTAACCTAACCTAACCTAACCTAACCTAACCTAACCTAACCTAACCTAACCTAACCTAACCTAACCTAACCTAACCTAACCTAACCTAACCTAACCTAACCTAACCTAACCTAACCTAACCTAACCTAACCTAACCTAACCTAACCTAACCTAACCTAACCTAACCTAACCTAACCTAACCTAACCTAACCTAACCTAACCTAACCTAACCTAACCTAACCTAACCTAACCTAACCTAACCTAACCTAACCTAACCTAACCTAACCTAACCTAACCTAACCTAACCTAACCTAACCTAACCTAACCTAACCTAACCTAACCTAACCTAACCTAACCTAACCTAACCTAACCTAACCTAACCTAACCTAACCTAACCTAACCTAACCTAACCTAACCTAACCTAACCTAACCTAACCTAACCTAACCTAACCTAACCTAACCTAACCTAACCTAACCTAACCTAACCTAACCTAACCTAACCTAACCTAACCTAACCTAACCTAACCTAACCTAACCTAACCTAACCTAACCTAACCTAACCTAACCTAACCTAACCTAACCTAACCTAACCTAACCTAACCTAACCTAACCTAACCTAACCTAACCTAACCTAACCTAACCTAACCTAACCTAACCTAACCTAACCTAACCTAACCTAACCTAACCTAACCTAACCTAACCTAACCTAACCTAACCTAACCTAACCTAACCTAACCTAACCTAACCTAACCTAACCTAACCTAACCTAACCTAACCTAACCTAACCTAACCTAACCTAACCTAACCTAACCTAACCTAACCTAACCTAACTAACCTAACCTAACCTAACCTAACCTAACCTAACCTAACCTAACCTAACCTAACCTAACCTAACCTAACCTAACCTAACCTAACCTAACCTAACCTAACCTAACCTAACCTAACCTAACCTAACCTAACCTAACCTAACCTAACCTAACCTAACCTAACCTAACCTAACCTAACCTAACCTAACCTAACCTAACCTAACCTAACCTAACCTAACCTAACCTAACCTAACCTAACCTAACCTAACCTAACCTAACCTAACCTAACCTAACCTAACCTAACCTAACCTAACCTAACCTAACCTAACCTAACCTAACCTAACCTAACCTAACCTAACCTAACCTAACCTAACCTAACCTAACCTAACCTAACCTAACCTAACCTAACCTAACCTAACCTAACCTAACCTAACCTAACCTAACCTAACCTAACCTAACCTAACCTAACCTAACCTAACCTAACCTAACCTAACCTAACCTAACCTAACCTAACCTAACCTAACCTAACCTAACCTAACCTAACCTAACCTAACCTAACCTAACCTAACCTAACCTAACCTAACCTAACCTAACCTAACCTAACCTAACCTAACCTAACCTAACCTAACCTAACCTAACCTAACCTAACCTAACCTAACCTAACCTAACCTAACCTAACCTAACCTAACCTAACCTAACCTAACCTAACCTAACCTAACCTAACCTAACCTAACCTAACCTAACCTAACCTAACCTAACCTAACCTAACCTAACCTAACCTAACCTAACCTAACCTAACCTAACCTAACCTAACCTAACCTAACCTAACCTAACCTAACCTAACCTAACCTAACCTAACCTAACCTAACCTAACCTAACCTAACCTAACCTAACCTAACCTAACCTAACCTAACCTAACCTAACCTAACCTAACCTAACCTAACCTAACCTAACCTAACCTAACCTAACCTAACCTAACCTAACCTAACCTAACCTAACCTAACCTAACCTAACCTAACCTAACCTAACCTAACCTAACCTAACCTAACCTAACCTAACCTAACCTAACCTAACCTAACCTAACCTAACCTAACCTAACCTAACCTAACCTAACCTAACCTAACCTAACCTAACCTAACCTAACCTAACCTAACCTAACCTAACCTAACCTAACCTAACCTAACCTAACCTAACCTAACCTAACCTAACCTAACCTAACCTAACCTAACCTAACCTAACCTAACCTAACCTAACCTAACCTAACCTAACCTAACCTAACCTAACCTAACCTAACCTAACCTAACCTAACCTAACCTAACCTAACCTAACCTAACCTAACCTAACCTAACCTAACCTAACCTAACCTAACCTAACCTAACCTAACCTAACCTAACCTAACCTAACCTAACCTAACCTAACCTAACCTAACCTAACCTAACCTAACCTAACCTAACCTAACCTAACCTAACCTAACCTAACCTAACCTAACCTAACCTAACCTAACCTAACCTAACCTAACCTAACCTAACCTAACCTAACCTAACCTAACCTAACCTAACCTAACCTAACCTAACCTAACCTAACCTAACCTAACCTAACCTAACCTAACCTAACCTAACCTAACCTAACCTAACCTAACCTAACCTAACCTAACCTAACCTAACCTAACCTAACCTAACCTAACCTAACCTAACCTAACCTAACCTAACCTAACCAGTCTGCTGGCAGCCACGGCCGCGAGTGCCACGTTTTTTCTACGCTCCGCTAATTAAAATCACGAAAAAGGGTTTTTTCGCGCGAAGATACAAGTGTGTGGTATCAAAATACGCGTCTCAGTGAGAGGAACACAGTTGTGAAAACCGCTTGGAAATCAGTGAAAGTGAGAGAAAGTTGTGGTAGAAAAACGAATTTTTTGGATGTTTTTGTGGTACGCTGCGGAAACCAGATCGACGACCCCCCACTTATTTGGGGTCAAAACAATCGTCTCGTCAAGCCCTATCTTCTGGACAACATCGGGGATTTTCCGGCGGAAAACTGCCGACGTAATCCCGGACTTCCGTTTTCCACGTGCTATCGAGATTGACTCCCAGAACACCTGGACAGGCGTGCGGCACACCAAAAGAAGCGTCTTAACAAGACGAGTCTGTTGACACCAAGATCATCAAGATCGGACTACCCTGGACAAAACAGCAGCCCTTCAAAGGTCGGCAAAATTCAGAAAATCTTTGGTGTCATTTTCCTGCTAAAGTAAATCGATAACCCCCCATTTTTATTTTGCTACCTTTAAGTAGATTTCCTAAACTTTATTTCTCCAAATTTTTAGATTTTTTGGCTAAGTAGTTTACCCAAAATTAAATTTTTTAATTGCATACCAAATTATCAGTTCAATTTAAACGAAATTACACCCCCTTTTTGATAAAAATTTAAATAATTTTCTGTTAAAAGTGTTTAGCAATAGACATCTGATGAGAAGAAAAATTTATTTGCTCTAATTAATTTAGTTAATTATAAAAACAAGGCTCCTTGCGGTTGGGCAGGAAAGTGACACCAAAACAAACCCTTAGAAAAGGGTGAAGACTTTACGGCGCGCAGATTTAAATATAAGAATAGCATAGTATAGGTCATAAGTAACACATTAGTTTTTAAACTGAGAATTTTGGACCATTTTTCGAATCGCGATCTTCGTTAACGTGTTTGTTTGCATCGGAGTTCAGCCGCATAACAAAGTTATCGCGGAGATCGCGATCTGAAAATCGACTTTTTAAATAATCACGAAACAAAAATTTCCTTATAAGAACCAGGTAGGGCGAGGCTAAAAACCACCCCCTACGTTTTTAAATTTTTGAAAAGCCTTGTTGTAGTAGAATAATAAGACCTAGACTCAAAACTTTAAACTTTTCGTTTAAGGGTAATTTTATCTACTATGAGGGTGTAAATTTTTTTTTGACACGAGCTAGCTCTAGTTGTAGGACTCAAAGAGACTTTTAAAACAAGCCCACTCACACCAATTTTGCACCACAGCGGCCGGAGCTATCTCACTACACAAATTTTTACCCGACATACCAGGCAGCGTTGGAAAGGGAGGTAATGCTTTTCGCGACCCGGGATTGTATCTCGTAAACCAGGAGAGATAGACGTATTTCGACCTCGAATTCGACCTTTGTGGTGTCGAAGACACCACGGTCAAAGCCGCATAAGAGGTTCCCATCCCCCCTGGTTTGGACTCCCCCGCACCCCCCCCCCCCCAATACAAAACCTTTAAAAGCCGTTAAGTCTGAAACTAAGAGAGATAGCTCAATTTCGACTTCAAATTCAGCCTTTGTGGTGTCGAAGACACCACGGCGAAAGTCCTACACGAGGATCCCCCCCCCCCATTTTGACACCCCTCACCCCCCCTCAACTAAATTTTTTGTATTCTGTCATAGAATCGACTATGATTACTTTTAACGGATAAAAGAACGGATAACAGGTAAACAGACTTAGGTAGATTTAGAAAACTACCTAATTTGACGAAAAATATACTTCTTTTATTTATTTGTTTTAGCTGTAGAGTCTTGACGCTGACCCCCCTATACAGGGTCAGATCACCTTTGACAATATTCCCCGTCTTCTCGCAAGGTCTACTGCACACGTACATCTTTATATAAACACACACACCCCCACACACAACATATACAATCCGCATACTGACACATACAAGGCATATACAAACAAAAATGTACCGCACACCGACAACCTCCGGCGCCGCCATTAAATCAGGTACCTCTAGCCCCTCTGCAACCCCATCTGCACCAGCGCAGGACGCTGCAAAGACTTTTATCCGGAGACCAGACCGGAAAAGGAGATCGCTGGACAATATGGCGACGTACAATAAGCTTATAGAGGACTACGCGGCGAAACCGAGCGACGCGCTCCTCCTGGAAGTGATGAAGACCTTTGAGGACATTCCATCTAAAGTCCAAGAATACCCTCAAATGAGGAAAGACATCAAGACCTTCCTGGAGGGGCAGTCCGATAAGTGCCTTCGCATCTTATTTGAAATAAGTAAGCGAGTGACAAGTTTGGAAGCAGCAGCAACCAAAACACGGTCGCCCCATACAGCCAGATCGCCCGAAAAAGATGTCCACATCTCGGAAAAGTTGGGGGAAGTGGGAAATCAGATACAGCAGCGACTGAATGAACTGGAGAAGAAGATGACGGCTTGCTTCGATGACCAAACAAAGCTCCATGACGATGGCTGCGCCGACATCGCCCGCAAGATTGGCGAAAAAATCGACGACGCCAAAGCGGCCATTGACCACACGACAGAGGGCGTCAGGGTCACTCATCGCACCCTGATTATACTCGACGACAAACTCGAAATTATTGCGGGAGATGTCGCGACGGCCAAAGAAACGGTCATTGAAGTCGCAAAAGATAAACAGGCACTCGAGCCTAGGACTTACGCTAGCGTCGCCTCAGCCAAACCCGGGCATCGGCCGGCACTTCACTCGATGGCGATCACCCTCGAAGGCAATCAGGAGACTGCTGACGAGGTGCTAGAAAGAGTGAAGAAGGCGGTCGATGCCAGGGGAACTGGACTGAAAATCAACAAGGTGCGTAAAGCGAAAAATCAAACAGTCATCTTAGGGTGCGACACCGAAGCGGAACTACACAAGGTGAAAAAAGTAATCGAAGGCCGGGGGGAAGGTTTAATTGTTTCACATATGAAAAATAAAAATCCGCTCGTCATACTAAAGGATGTCTTCCTACCGAGTGACGACGAGGAGATAATAAAGGCGCTTCACACACAAAATGAGGAAATATTTAGGGATTTATCTCAGGAAGATAGGGAAATGACTGTAAAGTTTAAGAAGAGGACAAAAAATCCCAAAACGGCACACGTCGTTGTCCAGGTTGGTCCCGTAGTATGGCGAAGGATGACGGAGGCTGGAGCCCTCTACCTGGACCTGCAAAGGATCAGAGTGGAGGATCAGTCTCCACTCATCCAATGCACTAGGTGCCTGGCATTCGGTCACGGTCGGAAATTTTGCTCCGAGAGTGCGGACAGGTGCAGCCACTGTGGAGGTCCACATCTGCGCGAAAAATGCGCAGATTACATCGCAGGCAATGAACCGCAGTGCTGTAACTGCTCGCGCTCTAAACTGCAAAAAACTGACCACAATGCCTTTAGCGCCGAATGCCCCGTTCGCCGAAAATGGGATTACCTGGCTCGTGCAACAACGGCCTACGCCTGACTTGCCACACGCTGCCTGGTACGACACATACACAATAACACACATACACACACCCCCCCTATGCAATAACACAAACCGGGAGTACAACAAAAACTGGAACACAATAGTAGTAAAACAGACACATGGAAACCGGATAAATAAAAAACAAACAAACACGATTTGGAAATATATAGTAAACATATACAGACAAATCGAAAACACACACAAACATAAAGCACGTACCGAAACCAATCAAAAAACCACGACTTAAAAATAACACAGCACAAGAAAAGTTAATACATATATATAAAATTAGTATATATATATTATTAATATAAATAGGTACAGAAAGTAAATGAATTAGATCAAATAAAAGTGAGCAAAATACATCAAAATAGCAAGTCCACAACTTTACGGTCGCAATCTACATAATACGAATAAATCTGAACATGCAAACGTTAAAACTAAGCATCAGTTAAGAAATGGAAAGAACTTATTAGAATATAAAAGTATAATACTTACATGTGACGTTAGTTAGTTTATAAAATTGTTAGTAGAACAAATTGGTATCAAATAAGAATATTAAAAAGTATAAGATTAAAATAATCAATAGTTTAAGTTAGTATGGCCTAAATAATGTGTATACCTAGCTATAGAATATAAGATGTTATGCAACGTTAGAAAATCAAAAAGTTTAAGACTAAAATTGTAAGTAGAAAAAGTTAGTATATATGGCCTATATAATGTGTATACCTAGCTATAGAATATTAGATGTTATACAACGTTAGAAAATCAAAAAGTTTAAGACTAAAATTGTAAGTAGAATAACTAAGTACGGCTTATATAATGTGTATACCTAGCTATAGAATATTAGATGTTATACAACGTTAGAAAATCAAAAAGTTAAAGACTAAAATTGTAAATAGAATAAGTTAAACCTGTATTAGAAAAATAAGAAAGCAAATAGTAAATGTCATATAAGATAAACGACCATAAGCGCCCATTGTAAATATAAAAACTCTGATG